>QUOH01000006.1:973045-980545 GCA_010416925.1 Polistes metricus
AATTATGATTAATCGTAAACGTATTAACGTGCATGTGAAAAGATTTTTCTTTTTTTTTCTCTTTCAAATAAATTGTATAATTAAAAAAAATTCTAATAAAATTATTCATATATTATAAACAAATTGTTAGTGTCCAAATTATCGATACACGTATCCTCATTAAAATATACTTTTTTTGCACGAGTGTTACGTCAGATAGAAAAACAGAAAGAAAAAAAAAGAAAGAAAAAAAAAGAAAGAAAAAAGAAATCTCAAGCTTTTAAACTAATACTTGAATTTTTCAATCCGAAGATACTTTCTCAATGACGTAGAAATTGTAATTAAAAAAAAGAAAAAACAAGTATCGTAATTCCAATTGACAATTTGTTCTATCTCGCGTTATTTTAAAACGCATTGGTAAAAATAATCAAAAAAAAAAAAAAAAAATATAGAAAATACGCTTGCGCATCTATTATAAACGTATTGTAAAATTACGATAAACGGTGTAACGATTTCAATCGTCTGTGAATATATTTATTTTAAGAACACCGACCGACGCAGGACTTATCTTTAATGACTTCGCAGGGTCAAAAGTGCAACGCGTCCTCGAGTTATATAAAACCCTTACTACAACGTATGAAAAATCTGTTTGAAAATGACAGACAAACAGATTGAAAAACAGACAGAAACATCATCGTAGAAAAATCTAACTTGACCTTTATATATTCTCGTACGAGGTATTATAATTACTTCGATCATTATTTTATTTATAGATCGATAACGACGAATTAAAATTCGATGATACGTAGGCACATGTGTGATAAGTAATTTGATTTATTTTATACGATCTCTTAGTCAAAATCATCATCATCATCATCATCATCATCGTCATCGTTATCATAATCGTCATCATGATCGAAGGAACACGTGGAAAGAAAAATAATGTGTGGGCTTGTGCCAACGTCCTCAACTTTTTTTTTTCCTCTACCTCTTTCTCTTACTCTTATATATCCTGTTTTTATAATAAATCATGTTAAAATACGATACAAAACACGTGTTACTTGTCAGTGTTTTTTACACGGAAGTGTATCGTCATTTTGTTTCTCTCTCTCTCTCTCTCTCTATCTATCTTTCTTTCTGTTATATTTTATATTTCTTTGAGTTGTATTTTACCGAAATGATACTCCCCCTCCTATCACATAAAATCGTAACAGTTATACAACGACGAATATGCAATGACATTTTTATTACGATTGACAAATGATATTATTAAATAAAAGTTTAGTTTCGAAAATAATTTTCTTACGCGCGTGGTGTCCAATGAACATTTTTCTTCTCCTTGATACAAAGAAACAGAAACATGAAAAAAAAAAAATAAAAAACAGGAAAAGAAAAAGAAAAAGAGATTCGTGGAAATATCAAAAGATTTCTGAGAGAATTCGATTAAGAATTTACAAACTCGACGACGATGACGATGATGATGATGATGATGATGATGATGATGATGATGTTTTCCGTGTACGATATATCTTTTTATTTTTCTTTCTTTTTCTTTCTACCATTTTTTGTTTTTTTTTTATTATCACGTTGAAAAAACTCTTTTTTAATCGAGACCGTTGCGACGGAGTTTGTAATAACGAGGACACAGGTGCCGTGAACGTAATGTCGCGTGTAATCGTAGAAAAGCAAAAAAGAAAAAGAACAAGAAAAAGAAAGAGAGAGAGAGAGAGAAAGAAAGAAAGAAAGAAAGAAAAAACAGGATAATGCGTGACGAGACGATACGCATAATTCAAACTAGTTCTCATCGATCATTCGGCACGTGTATTTCTCACTTGTGTCGAGAGATAGGAGTCTGGTTAAAAGAGAAAGAGAGAAAGAAAGAAAAAGGAAGAAAAATAAAAAGAAAGAAAGAGAGAGAGAGAGAGAAACCAGTCGGAAGAATGTTGCGGAACAACTCGCACGATTCGTGTTGCCTAAGCCAGATTTATTTACGTCGTAGGGGCTACATACATAAGAAGATAGAAAGAGATAGATAGATAGATAGATAGATAGATAGATAGATAGAAAGGGAAGGGGAAAGATAGGTGTAATCTAACGTACGATCATCGGTTCGATCGTAAAAGGAAAGGAAGTCTCGCCAATATCGATATATCACGATCAACGCGTTACCTTGAAACGAGATTCTGATTTTATTTAAAAAAAAGAAAGAAAAAGAAAGAAAGAAAGAAAGAGAGACAGACAGACAGATAAAAAGGAAAAGTACGGAATGCCTGTGAGAAAATGAGAGAGTGAGTAGGTAAAGAGAAAAAGGGGGGGAAAAAGGGTAGAAAAGTTTATTAAAGTTTGGATAGTGTTTAGATAGTTTTAGATAATGATATATATATATTCATCATTTTCCCGAATAATAATAATTATTAATTGATCCAATAAATATTAAGAATAATAAAAGAAATGACAGATATATATAAAATAAAATAGAAAAAGATAAAAAAGAAACAGAAAATAATGTTAAATATAATACTTGTCTCGAGTATTTGTATTTTGTATCGTGTTGTTATTTTTAATACATAAATACATACATACATACATACATACATACATTGATGCATACGTTTCTAAATCGTAAAACGAAATTAAAGTAAAATCAAATGGACCGTGTTAAGTTATTAAGTAAGTACTTATATACACACACACACATATATGTATATACATATGCATTTCGATTTGACTCGTTGATGTTATTAATAGTCGACTTTGATGTCGATCGAATCGATTAGATTGGAAGAAAGCGTTTGATTTGATTTTTCATCGACGAATGAAACGAGATGACGAATGCAAGCCAGTTTTCGAGGACGCGCATCCGATCGTATTTAGCGATAGCCGTGTTATTACTATCGTCGTATTATTATTATTATTATTATTATTATTATTATTATTATTATTATTAATCGCTGATAAAAGGAAGGTAATCTCCGGCGTAAACGTAAATGCTTCTCCTGCTGTGTTGCTGTTGCATTGCTGTTGCATTGCTGTTGCATTGCTGACGACGACGACGACGACGACATTATCGATGTTGCAATGTTGTAATTCGCAAGCGAGCCAGAAGTGAAGATTTTTTATGTCTGCTAAACGTCTCGACAGTAACTCGATATATGTATGCATGTGTACGATATGTATATATGTATGCATATATGTATCCACTATAAATACCTATGAACGATACAAATTATCTTTTCATATTATTCATTACATTTTATTCGTAGATGTGACTCTGATACCTTACAACGGTTGATTAATAATAAACGAACAAAAAGAAATTGAAAACAATACATTTTTGTATGATTTATCTTCTAACGCAAATGATAATTATAAATTTCAAATATATATATAATCAGAAAATTACAGTAATATTCGTATACGTTTTCAATATAAATTTGAAATAATTCATATTTCCTTCGTAATGCGTAAAGATTTCATATTCTTATTTTAGGATTATTTAATTTTCGAATCAATATCAATTTCATTAAGTTATAATATTTGATTGTTAATGAAAAATGATTTTATATTTATTAAACGTAGAATGAAAATTGTTTAGAAATGAATACGAAACGATGATGATAGTTTCGAGCATTATCTATGAAAATAAACCATATCACAAATTATTAAAAACACAATTGTGTGTTCGATACATTAACCGACCGATAACTCGGATTAATATACGAAACAACACAGGTCACTTCTCATCCCTCAAACCCTTACTCTAAAAAAACCAAATGAAACAGTTTTAAGTTGACGAAAGGCACGTAGGAGTTCGGTACGAGCCAGCTTTCGAATTCCATTTCGTGGTCGAAAGAAACGGAAAGAGATAGAAACAGAGACAGAGAAAGAGAAAGAAAGAAAGAAAGAGAAAGAAAGACAGAGAAAGAGAGAGAGAGAGAGAGAGAGAAAGCGTACGACGCGGCGTGAGAGTTTGTTTATCCGTTTGTGCACCCTTTTAAAAATAGGCTTTCATTCAAGGATCCCAGCCAGACGCGGGCCAGACATTCGACAGCACGCGTACAGATAGCTTCTGCTATTTCGTCACGCTCGTCTTCTCCTCGCACGTTTCACCCTGCTGCTGCTTTGCTGCTTTGCTGTTTGCTACTTGCTGCTACTGTTGCTGCTGCTACTCTCTTTCGACACGCGTTCTTCTCTCTCAATGCGTATGCGTAAGAAATAAATGTTATGTATGTGTTGTATTTATATATATGTATAAACATGTATAATATGCAGTCATGCGTTTAAATAAAGTGGAACGATAAAGAAGAAGAGACAATAAACGAACCAATGACGACTACGACACGTTCTTGAAAATTCACATCTTATTACCAATTGTGTTTAAAAAATTCAATGTTTTATATATGTAAGCTTTGTATGCATGTGCCCCGGTGCATTGAGTGATTAGCTGTTTGAATGTGGCGCCATACATTGAGAGAACAAAGGCTAGCAGGAGTGACGGTTGGTGTTTAAAATCTTGGAGGAGTGAGAGTCTTGAAATCTGGCAAGAGCGTTTTAGAAGTTTACTAGAAAAGTCTTGTAAATTAAATTTAATTGAAAACGCATTAAGATTGGCATCAATTAATAGAGAAACGGGAGCATGAACTTTTAATTGTTGATTCTCTTATTTTAGGTTAGTTGATCACGTGTAAATATTGTCAAATTATTAACCTAACCTATTATGTTTAAATAAATAACTCTTATTTTAGACGAATCTAATTGTGGTTCTTACTCTCAACAAATTAAGGATTACAAACATATTATATATATATATATATATATATATATATATATATATATATATATATAGGCACGTTTCACCGTCCTTATTTTCGACATCAACGTTAATCCCATTCGATGAATTATATCTTCGAATATATATGTGTGTGTGTGTTTGTGTATAATGCGAGTATATGCAATGTTCGTGCATGTATATGTTGTTTTTTATTCTCTTTCATTTGGTTCACACTTTGTGTGCAAACAAACTCTCCCCCTCTCTCTCTCTCTCTCTCTTTTTATCTGTGCATGTGTGTTTATGTGTGTATGTATTTTTGTTCACACGTAGCGGAGGAAGGAAAAACATTGTCTG
Organism: Polistes metricus; assembly: GCA_010416925.1. Lineage (NCBI taxonomy): Eukaryota > Metazoa > Arthropoda > Insecta > Hymenoptera > Vespidae > Polistes > Polistes metricus. The sequence continues at coordinate 978,150 of QUOH01000006.1, forward strand.
ACGCATCGAGTTGAACATGGGAAAGTGCTGGCTCGTGTATGATACGGGTATGTAGGTAGGGAATGCATTATACTTGCCGATGTCGTCGATCGACGTGGCTATGCTACGATAAATACTGTAAGAGAGAGAGAGAGAGAGAGAGAGAGAGAGAGAGAGTAGGACGAGGGGGGCATGGGGGATGGAGGAAGGAATAAAAAGAAGACAAGTAGAATTGGAGAGACACGTAGGGAAACTACAGTTATAAGGAAATCAAAGAGAGATAGATAGATAAATAGAAAGAAAGAAAGAAGGGGGAGGGTTGAGGGGGAGAACAGGAAGAAGACAGAAAAATTTACAGACGGATGAACGGAGGAAAAAGATAGGAAAATAAACTCTAGGATAAAGATAGACAAGGATAAAGTGAAATAGGAATAGGGAAGGTATATAAGCACGAGACGGAAAAGAACAATGACACGGTACAAAGCGCAAAGAGAATACAAAAAATAATAAAAGAGAGAGAAGAAGAGAAAAGAGACAAATATAATTCTGTTCTACTTCCTTTCTTCCTTCCTTTCTTTCTTTCTTTATTTTTTTATTTATTTCTTTCTGCCTTTCTTTATCTCAAATTCCACTGACAGGTATTATAAAAACAATAACTCTTTTAGATGCTATAGCAAACAAAAAAGAAAAAAGAAGAAGAAGAAGAAGAAGAAATGATAAGAAAAGATAAACTTTGACTCGTACGTTCATCTCTTCGATGATTTAACATCGTTCCTAAACGGAGAACGAAATAATCCGGTGATGTGTTTAGACGATGGGATTCCGATTTTGTGACAGGCTGTATACACGCGGATTCAGCTTATTTTTGTTTAGTCTGTGCTCGTTCGAAAGCGTTACTACTGCACTCGGAATTACCAACAGGTACCCAACCAATACGCGCGCGATCCCCACCACACCACCCCTCCCCCCATAACCATATCATTCTTTTTTTTACTCCCTCTCGCGTTCTCTCCGTTTTTATTTACGTCACAAATCTTTTGTGTTTCGTTATTCATTCCCCCCACTCCCTCCCACCTGTAATAGTTAATAGTAATCGGAATATTTTCAAGATAAAAGAAAGAAAGAAAGAAAAAGAGAGAATAGAAAGATAAAAGAGAATTTAATTTTTAATTTGATTTTCCAGGCTCGACCTCGATATAACGAAAGGCTTCCTTCCCCTCCCCTCTCTTTCTCTTCAAATCGGCTTTCAGATATTATCGATGGGATATCACGGTTGGTGAGTAGAAAATGGCCAAACGTATTCCACGTAGGACAGGCGCGAACTACGACGGCTGGTCGATGCCCCAGTGCTGTGTACTTGGCACCATTTTCCTACCCTACCATACCCTACCCTACACCCTACCCTACACCCTACCCTACCCTTCTCTACCCATCTCACCTTTACTACTTCTATCTCGTTCTCGTAGCTCGAGCGTTTTCCCTCCCGTTCTCGCTTTTGCTTTTGCTTTTGCTTTTCCTTCCCTCCCCTCCCCTCCCTTATATCATCCCATGTTTTCTCATTCCAGAGGGAGAGGACAGGGAAAAGAGGGTGAGAGGAGAATTGAATCAAGAGACGAGGGTATGACGTAACCTAGCCAAACTCTCCCTTCCTTTCTTTCTTCCTTCCTTCCTTCCTTCCTTCCTCCCATAACTGTGATCATTATTTAAGGGGGGTGAAAATCGAATAAAGATGTCAATGTTAAAACGAATTTCGAATTTTCTTCCATTCTTTCTTTCTTTCTTTCTTGCTTTTTTCTTTAACAAAGTTATATAATCATTTAACGGGATTAATTGTATAACCAGAAGGAACACCTGTTAAGAATTCGAATAATTGGGAAGGTGGGAAGGAAGGGATATGGGAATTCCTAATAAATCGTGATTTTGTTTAAAGAATTTTTACGAATTATTGCAACGAATAATTTTGTATAATGTGAATTATTAAAATGTAAATTACTATTATTAGTAGTCAAAAGATATCGTGTTTTCATACAACGGTACTTTACAATCAAATGTAAACAATTTTTCCCCATTGAAAAAATGAATAAAAATCGCGTTGATTTTTATCTGTTTCTAAGAAACGCAAGAACGTGATAAAAAAAATAGATAGATACGAGTTCGTATAAAAATATTTAAATAGCGTAGATAATTAAATAAGAAAATTTAGAATATTATAATATTTGAGAAAAGCAATATAAAATTGATTAGATATTGCGAATATGCTTTAATAACGTAATAAATTCAATGAAATTCAATGTTTATAAAAAAAAAAAGAAAACTGTTCCGCGTAAAATGAGATCGCGTATATGTATAAAAAAAAAAAAAAAAAACAAAAAAAAAGTATCGCGTAAATGGAGGAATAATTTATTAATCTTTTATAA
>QUOH01000006.1:985545-988045 GCA_010416925.1 Polistes metricus
CGATCCTGTAATAACTTATTATTGTGCACGATTATAAGATCAAACCAATACGATAACTTACAACAAGTTCGTTCCCACGAGTAAATCGTTTGATTGCATTACGAAACGAGGATTACACGGAACCTTGATCGAATGAAAAAAAGAAAGAAATGTAATTAGATGGTATCCTAATCAAAACGAAATGAAAGATTACTCGTCGGTCGAATGATCAGCACGTATCTGATCAATCCGATGAAAACAAAACTTTAAACATTATTATAATATGTACGAGGTATTTTTTGTATTTCGTTACGATTACAATAAGATCATTCGAATACGTAAAATAATTTTGAACATATTCGTCGTACCTTCTGGTGAAGTAATTGAGGAAAATACTCAAAACCTTGACTACCAAATAAGATTAAGTAACAAAGATTATTTAATGATACGTAATCGAAATGAATATATTAGAAATTACTTGTCAGTTAAGCTTAAACCTTTCTTTTCCTTCTTTTTCTAGAGCAACGAAAATAAGACAGCCGAGTTACGGAATGCCTGGCCGGTTAGTCAGAGTGCATTTAGTCATTCCTCTTATACTGAGTACCCGGTATCGCATGCTCACCGAGAACTCACCGTTGGTAACTGTCCAGATCGCGAATTAGCTAGCGAAAAAAGCCGCCTGCGAAGAAACCGCACACGGAAATAAACGCATCAACCGATCAAACTTTGTCCTACCTTACGTTCTAGATCATGGGTTTGGAAAACCAATAAGTACGGAAGCTGATTTCGGATTTGAAAGATTTTCTTTCAAATCAAAATTTATTGTATTCGTCACAGGACCCTTAAAAACCCTCCCTGCTTAAAAACCCCTCTCCTGCTTCTACCCCTACCCCCCTAAAGAAATGTTTATTATGCATTGGTACCATAAAAAATTAGGTATGTATGGAAAACACCGTTAAGCAGTATAATTTTCACGAAACTTGCGATAAATACAAATTGACAATAACGATAAGAAAAATTTCGAAATTACAAAATTTCGTACGGTGATATACGAGTTGGAAGACATTTTTATTGCAATTTTAACTCGAGTTATTTTTCAAGATAATTTGCATTAACTCGTTACCTTGAGTTGAAGATAATCAAATTGAAGAAGTTCGAGAGACAAATTGGATTCGATTGTTGAACAATGTACGAAAATAATATAATATAATCGGCTGATTATTCATACTCAAAGTCACGAACTGCAGTTACAGCAGCGTGCACGCGTGCACGTAGTACGCGTGCACAAATGCATGTGCGCGTGCTCGTGCAAGCGTAATCGAAAACACGCGAGAAGGATACACCGAGATGCACGAGATGCACGAGATGCGTTTACGCATCGTTGCATTCGTCTCCCTTTTTTCGTCCAACGACCCCTCTTTTCACTTTTGCCGCCCTTTTCTCGTGACTTTTCCAAAGCACAAGCGGTTAGGGCATTTTTTCTATTATTATAATTTATTATTGACGTTTGATCGAATTATACCATTAAAAATTAGGATTTTCAAACTATAATTTGGATTGGAAATAATATCTATCGGGTGGTTCGAAAAGTTCGCGTTGATATATAGAAAATATATTATTAAATGTATTATAAAAGAAATATAGAAAAAGGGTGGTTTTTGAATTGAATTTTAAAACCGGCACTTACCATTCGAATAATATTATAGAAAATAATATATATATATATATATATAAATATTTACGTAAGTACTTATTTATGCAAAGAGATAGATAGATAAAAAAACAGAGAAAGAAAGAAGGTTCCCGAGGGACCTGTAAGTTTTTATTAAAGTAATCACACTCACTTAGTTGCCAACCAACAAATCCGCACTCATTTAGTTGTCAATCCAATAAATACATACATATATATATATATATATATGTTTTGGTAAAAACATTTAAGTAAAATTTAATGAGATCCGGAAATTTAGTGTCGATCAGTCGTAAAACAGTAGAATGGCGACATAGATACCTTAACTTCTTAAATTTAGCTTAATAGTCGATTATACGAGTTTCGTGTTCCTCAAAAAATATTACCGAACTACAAAATTCCCGTGTTTTATGGAGCCTATGTATATCGGAAATAACGCGAAGAAAATTTATACGAATACCAGAACGCTCTGTCACTCTTTGGTGGCACGCGTTCAACTTATTTTTATATTTCGAGTTATACGAAATAAACGGCCGTTCGAGAGGAAGACCACATGTTTCGTGCTAGTTTAGATTACTTTTAACTCGATTATTATGGAACGTCGAGAGAAAAAAAAAAAAAGAAAAAAAGAAAAGGAAAAGCAAAAAAAAGAAGGTACGCCGATAAAATGCCACAAAGTTTTTCCCCGTTGAAAAATAATTACAATTTGTATAAGAAGAAAAAAAAAAGAAAAATAAATAAACGATAAAACTTGTGGCCAGAGAGATCGTAAGAAGTAAGTACCTAATAATAATTAGCAACATTTTTGTGATATTATAAAATAATTGGAAA